>CM033801.1:4449058-4465525 GCA_019656835.1 Rhododendron ovatum
AATTTAGGAGGGCAAATTGTTAAGAAAGAAAATTAGAAGGGCTATCAGGTAAGAAAAAAAAAGGGACGCTATAGCCAAAACGAGAAGGAAGGGGATTGTGCAAAACCCTTACTCTGATTTGCCCCCAAATTTACCTGGTGTAAACCCTTACTGTGATTCTTCTTTGAAGAAGTTAAGAATAATGCTGAACGCCAACGCTAGATTGTGCGAACCTGTTTTCTTTGTTTTGATCAAGACTTAATAGCATATTCAAGCCCAAGGTTCTCTCTCTACTCTCTAGTCTTTCAAGACCTGACTTTTTGTTTCTCTTTCTTGGTAAGTGAACTTCTTATTTTCTTTATTTGGTTAGTGGATCAAAATAAATTAGTATAGTTGGTGGTAGTAGTGGAGCATAAAAAATTAGTATAATAGGTGGTAGTGGATTAAAGTGGAGCATAATAAATTCATAAAATCGATCAACATTCTTGATTTTATAAAGTCTTATTGGAAAGATGGCGGTTTCCAAATAGTTTGGGTTACTTATTAGATTTTGTTGACTATTCCGATCATAGTTGCTTCAGCTGAGAGGACTTTTTCGAAGTTGAAGTTAATAAAAACTTATCTTTTGACTATCATGTCACAGAAGAGATTAAGTGGATTAGCTATGATATCAATTGAAATTAAGTACTTGAATAAGTTAAAGTATGATGATCTAATAATTAAAGAATTTGCTTCAAAAAATGCAAGGAGAAGTTATTTTCTTTGAATATGATCGTGTTAATCATAAAAGACTATATTCGGGTAATGAAATTCAAGCTAAACGGACAATATAATCATGTTTTTATTTTTTGTTTTTCGTTTTTTGCTTGTATGTTTTTTTTTCCTTATACTTAACACTAGTGGACAATCAACGCAAGGTCGGACTTAGACAACTCAAATGTCGGGACGGGCACTGGGTGTATTTAGACGAAACTGGCGTGCATTTAGAAGCTCCCTCAGTTCGGTAAATACCGAAATTGCCCCAGGTCAAAAAACCGAGCTATCGTAGAGAGCAAGAAGAACAATCCCAATCCCTTCTCGCTCGCTCTCTCGCTCTCTCTCTCTCTCTTTCGATAAAATCTCAGAAATCGATCACAAACGAGAAAAGCCAAGCGGCGCGAGCAGCGTAGACGAAATACAACCCTCGTCGTTTTTCCATTCGCAAATTAAACTGGTAAAAGTTGAAATTCAATTTCCAGTCTGGTTTTCCATATCTTCACTTTTTTTTTGAGTTGAATTTTCCGAGTTAGTTTTTGGACAAATCACTCTCAGATCTCGTGTCATTCGTTTTAGCTCATCTCTTTGCAAAAAAACTACATATGGATATGTACACGTATATTGTATGTATGTACGTACCTGGGTGTGTGTTTACTTCTGAACATGGGTGTATGATCTCTGTGTGATTCGCCTGGGTTTGTGCTTATTTCTGATGGATTATGGATTTTGTGCTTATTTTTGTAGTGTTGGTCTGTCAGCAGTTGGGTTTCAATTTGTTGATGCTCGTACTTTTTGACTCTCGTAATTGTCAGGGTTTTAGCAAAAATAGATAAAGGGATTTTGTTAATGGAAGAGAATAGTAGGGTCTTAGGGGTTATGAACCTGTGAATGATGTTATTCGGGAAGTAGTTATGTTTTACGGTAACATGTTTAGCTCAGGTGCTGTTTGTTTGGCGTTTTAGTGGCAGCTCGTCCAAGGGCAGTATTTGCCAAAGTTTTCAAGGTGAAAGCGCAATGCAAGGCATGTTAGCCGTTATGAGGCATGGTTTTGGTGTTGAGGCGCAAGCATTTGGAACTGTAATTTTGAGTCTAGTAAATGGCAAAAGTAGTCAAAAAGCATGAATAAGGGAGATTGAGAATTAATGCAGCCCTAGGTTTAGAAAACGTGAATTGCATTGACCAAAATGGAGAACTTTCTAAATACTGTTGAAAACACTCTTAAATTGAGCAATTATGGCATTTCAAACCAGGTAAAAAATAACCATCTACAGCAACTAGATCTGCAACATTGCGTTCTAAACCAATTTACTGAACTTAAAAGTGCCACGGTGCGATTACAAAAGACTAGTTCAGTGCATGTTCGCAAAATCTACACTAACCAATAGAACACCAAGCATTATGGAAGGGCATAAATGTAGCAGTTGCAAACAGCAACAGCAGTAGCAGTAGCAGAAACAGAGTCAGGAGGAGGGGTAAAGAACCAAAATAGAAACGAAGAGAAGAAGGGGAAGCACCAAACGCAGGAAGAAAAAGAAGCCAGTATGCCTGTTTGGAGGAACAGCAGGTTTGGGAGCTGAAAGGCAGCAGAGAGCAGCAACATTGAAGAACAGACTGAGAGAGAGAAAGGAGAGAAGGAGAAGGGGGGGAAAAACCAGAAGCTACAGTTTTTTTTGTTTTTTTTTTTCCTATCTTTCAATCCATTGTTCCTCCAAAAAAAGATAGTAGTTGAGTTACTTTGAGTATATATTGGAACATAAAAGGAACCCAAACCCTCCATTGGCTAACTCGAAACATTAAAATGACACACGCCTAGCATGTGACGAAAAATGTGGACAACCCCACATCTAAGGTAAACGTAAAGCATTAAACAGAAATACATTTGTTACTACAAGTGCACATTTTGTTTAGGGAAAAAATGACATACCAAATAGGTACTCTCTGACTTGAAGCAATGATTAAAAAGGTGAGGGAGAGGGTGGATATGTAAAGTTCTGTAGATCCTATTGTTCCTAAAAAGTAGACGGCACACATGAAATGCATTAAGATGCGCGTCTCTCCTTGTGCTAACGCCTCATGAACAAGGCTTTAAGATTTTGGAGGGTAAGGCATCACTCAGAGGTCTCAATGTGTTTTTTGATATGGTAGGCTTGATGCGAGCCTCAACGTAGCCTTTCACAACAGTGGTATTTGTAATTCTTGCTTAAATGCAAAGAAATTTGTTTCGAGAGACTCACTGAAATCATTTTTTGAAGTAACTTTAGTAGGTGTTTGTCGGGACCTTTTTTTTTTGTTGGTTCGGAATATGCTTGTGGGCGAAAAACAACTTGAAAATGTGTTTGACTGATTTTCTAGTAACCTTTCTGAAATTTTAACCTTTCTGAAATTTTCTTTTAAATAAGCACTTCTTACACTAGGTTGTGCCGTTACAGACAGCCACTTGTTGGGGTTTGATGATATTTATGGGTGTCAATCTTTTGTCCTTATTGGGCTCTCTTTACGTTTTTTTTTTTTTAAACATCAGGCTCTCTCTGTACTTTGGTACCTCAGATCTTCATTTTCACCATTCTTGGCGACAGCAGTATTTCGCTTTAGATGATTCTACAAGTAATACATGGTTTATTATTTCTTCTGGTAGCCAAGTAAATTGCTGCACTTAGACTTTGATGCATTGTAGGTGTAACTTGAGTCAGTTATGGCGTCCAAATTGAAACAATTGCAATCCACGGCATGTCAAGTTCAGAAACTGGTGGCAAAGCATGGAACTGGATACTACAAGCAGTTGTTGGAGGAGAACAAGCAGTACATTCAGGAGCCACCCACTCTGGAGAAATGCAATCTCTTGTCCAAGCAGTTGTTCTACACTCGTCTTGCTAGGTTAATTTGCCTCTACCTTTACACTTGGCGCTTGAGTTTTATCTTCTACTTAGTCTTTATGTTTTGGCTGTGCGTGATAGTTGGAGGGTATTTGGGTTTTCAGAGACCTCAATAGTATTGAGATTGCAAGACAAGTGAAGAAATGTGGGCATGCTTCTGGTATTATCTTTCGATATGCCGTGCATGAGTACCTGCATTATTGTTTGATAGCCCATTACTTTAGTTGTTACTAGTATATTCTATTTATTGGTGAATAATTTATGCTTTGTTTGGTTTGAGTTTTGAAATTTTTTTTGAAAAATAGTAGGAGTAATAAGTGGAGAGAGATAGAGAGAGAAATGTTGAAAGTAGGGGGAATCTAGGGGGTATTTTTTGAAAAATTCTTTTTGAAAATTGAAGAGAACAAGGCATTAGTTTCCATATATCGTTCTTCATTGCGGCACTCAACTGTAGTACTTAAACTACGAATTACATTTTTCTCTACTTTGTTCATGGTAGTGTAAACAGGTGCTACTTTAGAAGCACTGCATTACTAGTAATTAATTGGGAGGCTGGATTTTGAAGGATTATAAAGTGGCGATAAAACCACGACTGATGCTTTAGAATTGGTTTGCAATTCATGAGGCATAAGACTTCATTATTAATGGGCAATGTTCTAAATGGCGCTTGGCGCTAGTAGGGCGGAGACCCACCTCCAAGCGCCAAGCCGCCTAGGCGACGCCAATCAATTCGGCGTTTTTTTTTTTTTTTTAACAAACCATTATCCAATCAAACTATATTCTATGTATCCATAATGCAAGTTCAAAGTTCTACATAACCATAATGCAAAGTTTAATGTACAAACCCAAATGAAATTAAGTACTAGCAACTAGCAAATAAGTTGAATAAGACAATAAGTAGAAATAAACGAGATCGGAGATCTTTAATGCCAAGTTCAAAGTTCATCTCATTCCTTTAACTCTTCTCCTCTATACCCTTCCAAAACTTGGTCTCCATTAGTTTAATACTATACATTTTAGGCTGCCAAAGGCCTCCAAAGACGCCGATGACGCCGCCAAGGCTGCTGAGACCGCAAAGGCCACCTAGGCGGCTGCCAAGACCGCCAAGGCCGCCAAACACCGCCAAACCTCCCTGGGTGCCAAATCAAACACCAAGGGGTATTGGCGTGGCGGCAGGGCACCTCCAAGCGCCTAGGCAGCCGCCATTTAGAACAATGAATGATGAGTGACTGTCATTTCGTAGATCCATTCATTATGTTTCCATTTAAATCTGTGAAAGCAAACACCTCAAGAAAGTTTTTCAGTTGATTAACAGTTTGTTGAGTTGATTTGAGTCTAAGAAAGTGAATGTGTTATTTTTATTGGTAGATTCGGTGATTTGATTCAGGGTAACTATTAGTTTTGAACTTTTTCTTTGAGGTTACAAGACTCGTCATTCATAATCAAGGATCGCAGATTACTGCTGAAATGATCGGTATCATATCGGCTGCGAAAGTTGGAGTGCTATTGTCATGTTAGGACTAACGAAGAAGTAATACATGGTTGTTGAATTAAATTGATTTCCTAAAACTCAAATACTAGTGGTTCATGTCTTTGGTTCCCATAAACTCTTCTTGTTCAGTAATTTATGAAGACCTGACTCGGGTCTTTGTTTTTGGAGTGTGCCCTCAGCTATATCCTTTAATGGACCTTGACACTGATAAATTTAGGAATTAAATACAAATACACAGTTAATGAAGTGTTTTTTTTTTAGTTTTTTTCTTTGCCTTAAGTTGTCCTAGTTAGACGACTGATTTGTTTGATCGCTTCATATTCCTAACATGACTGCTCCCTGCAGTATTCCTGGTCGTTATGAGTCATTCTGGAAGGAACTTGATCACGTCAAGCATTTGTTGAAGAACAGGAATGAACTGAAGGTCGAGGATGTTGGAATTGCCGCTCTCTTTGGACTCGAGTGCTTTGCATGGTTTTGTGGAGGTGAGATTGTTGGAAGGGGCTTTACAATTACAGGATACTACCCATGAGAACGACCAGTTGGAAAATGTGTTTCAGATATTGATGTTTGAGAGAGTTCTGTCGACATTACAGTGATTTAAGTCGCTGGCACTCTACATGCTAGATTTTGTTTTTTTCTTTTTCTTCGTGTTTTCAAATTTTGATGCTGAGGAATTAATAGTCTGAGGCCGGATCGCTTTTAATAATCCTCATGTTTGGTAATTTCTCCCGCCTGTGTGAAAGTGACTGATGGGTAAACTTCGTAGTGTTTTCCTTATTCTTGTTGAAGCTTCTGCAACTTGTGATGCTCCAAGTTTATACTGGTGTTATTCCTGTTCTCCCTTCACCGCCGTATACCACCAGTTAATCGATTATCTGAGGTTGATAGATCGAAAGAGGTGGGAAGGTTTTCTTCGCCCGAATGAATCCTTGGACTTGTCATGCATTCTGCGTTGCATTCAAAGTAATTCTAGATGAGGTATTTACTTAAAAATTATTCTTTTGGGGTTGTTTCGTGCTAGATTATTTTGGTTGATTCTAAATTCTTGATTGTGATTCTAGATTCTGGGACTGTGAAAAACTCATAATCAGAGTCGTGAAAGACTTTAGGGGTATTTCGTAGTATTGCCTGCCAATAATCAGAGACATGCGCGACGAACTGTACTACTTATGTGATACGCGTTATGTGACGCATAAACCTCCGCATCATCTTAAACGGAACAATATTTTCAGAAAATCAAATCACATCCGCATCATCTAAAACGGAACAATATTTTCAGAAGATCAAAATGAAAGACCCCTACGCCAAGATGATTCCGCCAAGAAAAGCTTCTTCGGGAAAAAAGGCAGTCGGTCAGGTGTAAAGAGAATCTCGTGTTCCTAATTCTCTACTTCATTTTTTTTGTCTTTCAGGTGTATTTATATTTTATAATTGCGGTGGTGGTGTTTTTTGTTTTTTGAAAATTGAAAACAAGGCAGTATTGTTTTGTTCAATGTGAATATTTTCATACTTTCAATGATATTTTTGTAAATTCATGTTAACAAAATCCCAATAGCGTCAAAATTAATTTCAAAAACAAGATCGCATTAAATTGGTTTGCTAGAATGACAAGCCTGACGTCAACAAGGCTGCAAACGAATCGAGCTGTTCGCTGATCGCGAATATCTCGAGAGAGTTAGGTTTGATTTTATTGGCTTGGCTCATTTAGTAGACGAGCCGAGCTTTGCACCCCTACACGACGATATCCGAATTCCGGAGGGCATAAATTCAACATCGATGCAACCACGCAGGCTGGACCTGAGAGGTTAGAGTCTCCGAATTTTGACGCGTTTTCCAAATGTTCTGGTGAATATAGAATTGAATACGTTCGAGTTCACGCTTCTTTACTTGTCGGAGTCGCGGAAGTTTCAAAGAAGGGCTCTCTCTCTCTCTCTCTCTCTCTCTCTCTCTCTCTCTCATCGTCGAAGGAGAGAGAATGCCGTGCGGCACGTGCGTTCTCCGCGGGGCACGTCTCGCCGCACTAGCTTCAATCGCCGGCGCCGTCGTACTCTTCCTCTGCCTCGTCCCCATCGCCCATTCCTCCAACGATTCTCAGGTTCCACTCACAAATTCCGATCTCAAGTTCCTCTCTTTCTCTCTCTCTAGACATTCCTCTGATTTAGTTATTTTTGTTGTTTCCAATGGCAGGTCAGATGCAGCAAAACCTGCGTAGCAGAGAACTGCAATTGTAAGGATCTCTAATTTCAATTCTTCTATTAGTTCTCCTGTTTTTCTGTATGTGGTTTGTTTATATCTATATTATCAATGTGTTGACTTCTTTTTTTTTTGGGATTTGGATTAGCTGTTGGAATTAGGTACGGGAAGTATTGCGGCGTGGGGTGGAGTGGATGTCCCGGGGAGAAGCCTTGCGATGACCTCGACGCTTGCTGCAAGATTCACGACGATTGTGTCGAAAAAAATGGTACTACTCTCCGGGGGTGAATTTCAAATAGTTGCGTATCACTTGATTGAATTGAAGTCTATATAGTTGGAATGCGCTTAAGAAATATAGGTTTCCTATATGCCGAACTCAAACACTGATCTTGGGGATACGAATGCAGAAAATAAAATGATTTACAAGCACAGCACACAAGCTCACCGGATTTATGAGGTTCATAGCTGCTAAACAATGATGAACAAGATTACGCGATATGCTATAGTGTATTCATCTATATGTATTGTCTTAGTCTCTTATGTATATACCTACAGTGGCGGACATAGCGATTTATCAAAGATGGGGGGGCAAAGGTAAAGTTATTTAGAGTTTGGAAGGAATGTGGTACAAAAAAATCTCACTTTGAAGTGGTTAAAGTAAAATTCTGAAGATTTTAAAGGTGACAAAGTAGTAAATTTTGTTATAGTATCACCAAAAAACCGAAACAGAATGAAGTTATACCAAGGTATGTGTTCATGTACAATACATAGGTGTGTACTGACGTGTAGCTAGCTGAATAGTATGATCTGACACCACATTCCATGACAGTGTAGATGCATGAATTGATGTTGACATGAATGTTGGTATATAACTATGGTATATGTTTGAGTATCTATTTGTTGCGAGATATCAGACTCTGGTTAATTTTAAATCGAGAAACTTTTGCTCTGTGTTTGAGCTTTCTTCTTTCTGGGTGAAATCAAAAGTTCTAGTAGAGTTGGTTTAACACGTTTTATGGTCCAAGTGAATTTGAAGCTAAACATAGGTTGGCCATTAGTTCCTTGAATCATAAACTTGAAGTAGGTTGGTTATTTGCTTCTTGGAAGTTGGTGAACTTGATGAAATATAGTTGTTGTAGTTTGACTAATTTAATACAGTACCGAGTTCCGACAGCTGTCTGTTTGATGGATGCTTGGTGTTCTTTTGTTTCCTCATTTGCTTGTTGTGTTAAAAGTTCCAGGTGGTATAATGCTGAAGAAGTGGGTTTCCGTTTGTTTACTAGAATGAGAGTTGGGAATATTTAGCAATCCAATTTTCTGCCTTCAGTTGGACTAGAAATGGAAAATTGACCTGTTATGTTGACAAACATGTCATTCGATCCATCGATAGATTTTAGATACCTGTCCAGTATGATGAAACAATTGAAAATGAATGAAAAACAATTGTTAGAAATGATGAACGGTACAAAAGTTGGAAATTGGAAACCAGTTATGAGTTGATGCATATATGTATTGTAATGCATATATGTATTGTAATGCATCTAGTGACTGCCGATGTGTAACCATGATATTCTACATTGCATGATAAGCCAGGGCTATGACACCTTGGGTCAGAGCTGAACAAAAAATTCTAGTGTTTCTACCCTCCTGCCCTTCATTGTCATCTTCTCAGTTCGTAGATTCTTGTGATGGTGAAATGATTCTGTGGTTTTTTTAAAATTTTTCTTGGGTTATCAATCAGTTTGTGCATTTTTAACCTATGTTAATTTTTCAGGTATGATAAATGTGAAGTGCCATGAGAAGTTCAAGCGCTGCATAAAGAAAGTACAAAAATCTGGAAAGGTCGGCTTCTCTAGAGACTGTCCGTATGACACAGCTGTGCCAACAATGGTCCAAGGCATGGATATGGCAATCTTGCTGAGTCAGTTTGGTGGCTCAAAGCTTGAACTCTGACAAGGTAAAGTAAATGCCTTCTATAGAGTGGATCCCTTATTCTTTTCTCGATTCAACGGGAATATTCATGAAGGTGTGTGGAACACCCCGTATTTTTTCTGATTCTGCAACTCATTAACTTGCGAAGGTTCTTTTTTTAGCTAACCTTATTGTACTTGCAATGCATTTCTTCTGCAAATATAATGATTTAAATTGGTCTTCATGTTACTCCTTTTCTGAAATAGCTGTTCATTTCCTGACTGTTCATATTTGGACGGTGAAAAGCATCTTATCATATGGAACTCATTTACGGATGCCATTTTCTAGGAGGATGGGGTGGGAAAAAATGGTTTAAAGATCTGCGTTGGCTATTCATAACGGAAGGAAAAAAATAGAGAATTTTAAAAAATAAAGGCCTGAGATGTTCGGTCTCACGGGTCGTTAGAAGTATATTGAATACATTCTGAAGTACCAAAAAAAAGAAGTATATTGAACAATGTGGCTTGAATGGCTTTGAGAAGAAGTATGGGAATGCAATGATCTTGGTTGGTTGCAAAGGAATGGCAATGTGGAGAGCAATATCATGCAATATGGGGATTTTGTGATTTAGGATTACTTTTTTGCATTTTTTTGGGGGAAGAAACAAAGAGTTTATGCAAGAAATTGTCCAGAGTGCTTGACAAAGGCAGGATTTGAGTCACATAATTCGCTTGCTTGTGTGTTAGTATGAAAGTGTTTTTGAAACACGTTCCGAACTATTAAAATCTGCAAGAGCAAGAATTGAGGACATGAGCGCAACTCAAGGATTGAGTGCGGGAGCAAAGGACACTTTGATGATTTATGTGACAAAGAGTTCCTCAAGTGATGATCAATTTCTCAATTATAACTAATCATCACCTATTATACGTCGACTTGACTTTTTTTTTTGTTGAACTATTCTCATGTTCCATACAAAGTGGAGTAATCAAAGGAGAGATTAAAGAGAGATTATTTAGTGCTCTTGAAGTAATTACTCAATCATAGCTAATCACCTATTATAAGTTGACTTGACTTTTTTTTCTTTTTCTTCCTACTATTCCCATGTTCCATATAAAGCAAGGTTTTGAATACCGTACCGGCTAGAGTGTCGGTTTTCTTATTAGTACGGTATGTACCAGTACCGGTAATATACCGGGTACCGTTTCAGATTGATCGCGATTAGTGTTATTTTCCTACCTAAAAGAATTTATAATATAATATACACTTTTTAAAACAAAAAAATAAAAAAAATTCTGGTATTTGTTCGGCACCGTCCTGTATTTGCCTGGTATTGACCGGTATTATCGGTACTTGAAGAAAAAAATAAATTTTAAAAGTAGTCCAGTACTATCCGTATTGGCTGGTACTTAACGCTATCTCCGGTACGACCGATATTTGACTGCAACGGAATTAGAGATGTAGGATACCGGATATGGACAATACCGATCCATACCGGCTAGTACGGTACGGAATTCATAACCTTGATACAAAGTGAGGGGCTTGGAAGAGAGATTATTCGAGTGCCCTCTTGAAGCAGTACTCCACCCTCTCACAGTAGAGCATTAAATTAACGCACGTGGAGTTTGAAACTGCACATTTTTTGTGTCCTTTCGGCCTTTTCATTACCTCTGCGGCCCGGTCTGTCGATGTTGATTTAGTGACCTGCAGCCATCCAAGACGAGTGGAACTGTGGAACATCGATTCTCTTGACATTCTCCCTGCAGCAACTTGTGTAGTTCCAAGCATCTCACGTGTGGATCTCGGCACTGGCTACCCACTTTCTTTCCTACCGGACTGCAGGAGGCGGCAACAGGGACGATGGCAAGCAAGACAAACTTGCTAAAGTTAATTGATCTGTAGAATAAATCTGTTTCTGGCCCCCCTCACCATGTCCCGCCCCCCCCGAATGATCATAAAGCTGAGAAAAAAAAATGTTAGGTATAATCAGCGAGAGGTGGAACAATGGTCCTGAAGCACGAAAGGAGTGAAACAGCTGAATGATAGAGTGACTTATTAATGTTAGACCAGTGGAAGCATTTTTTTTTTAAGATTAAAATTCTTTCCCCATTAGCGGTGGAAAACTCTACTTTTCCACTACCATCTTTTTAGGTCCTACTGTGTGTTTATTATTGATATGAACCGTTTATCTTGTAAACCTTACATAATAGTGTATTCATTCAAAAAATAAACTTGATCGGATATCGATAGAAGTATCAAAAATTAAATTTTGCTTTGTAAAATAGATAGTTTATCTTTACTATTATTAACAAAAATTAGATCGTATATTTTATAAACCAAATTCAAATTTTGATATATCAATTGACTTCCGATCAAGCTGATTTTTAGCATGAAAATATTATATTGCGGATCTTAAAATATGAACGGTTTAGATCACAACAATAGATACTTGGTGGGGCCCATAATAGGTGGTGGTAGAAAAATAGAGTTTTACACCGGCGATGTAAAGAATTTATTTATTTTTTTGGTCAAGAATTAACCTTTAGAAAAGTTTGATTCCCCATCCCACATGTATAGTGCTAGGCTCGTGGAATGTAAATTCATCTCAGAAGTGGAACCAAAATTCTATGCCAATGGTCGACAAAAGACTATGCATTGCGTATATGTGCACATCACAACTCAGAAAAGTTTGAGTGAGGGATTGGACTTTTTGTACTTTAGCAAGATTAATGCAGTTATATATAATATGAAAAAAAAAGTACAACAAAATAACAAATGAAAACAGAAACATGAAAAGCCGCTCAGCGCTGATGTCAGATCTAATACTCCACTATGGAGGTGAGTGGAGGGAGGATCGCCAACATCTCTTACTCCAACTGTAGGATCGCCACCGAATTTGTTTTCAGACGTCTTCATCGTCGCCGTTGAAAAGCTCAAGAAATTGCCGTCTGAACCAAACTGACCAGGGATTGAACTTGAACCAACAAAATTAGATGTGTTGTAGAATTAAGATTCCGAGACTGTAAAAATGATGTAACAAAATCCGTGAACAACTAACCCTATCATAAATAAAAAACCATATTTTGTCTATGATATAAAAATGAAACGCCGTTAAAGACGAGATGTGAAAAGACGTGACTTTTCAATAACAAAAACAAAAAAGAGTCGCGGATTACAACGTATAGTACTCCGCTTAAGTTTGAAACACACAAAAAAAGTAATGTAACAAAATCTATTAATAAGACTCCGAGACTACAACAAGTGATGTAACAAAATCTGTAAATAGTTACGCTATCATAGAATAACAAACATATTGTCTATAATAAACACCATTAAAGGCGAAATGGTGGAAATGGATGACTTTTCAATAAGAAAAACATTAAAAAAAAAGAGTCAAAGATTAAAATCTATAGTACTAAGCGTAAGTTTGAAACACACAAAACAAAATGTTTGAAAATTTTGAATGGGCATTGCTACCAATTGACTGTCTGTGATTGATCATGTAAGATGTCGTGTTTAATCATAACAATTCGATTTTCTTTCCTTTTTTATTGGTAAAATAATTAAGAATAGATGGTTCTATTCACCTGCCTGAATAAGGAAAGATAATAATGCCATGAGGCCCATGACAATCTCTCACTTTCCACCATAGACAAAACCAACTTCGCCGTGAGTAATTATTCATGGTTTTGGACACGTGGTGTCTGTAAGGATTTGCGTTAGTTGACCTGCTCAATTTTTAGCCTAAATACGTGGCTCAAAAAGTTAATCTCAAGTTATATAGTAACTCGTCGCAGTTGGTTATATGTTACACAATTCTCCTCTTCCCACCGATGTGGGACAAGGGTCTCACAATCTCTCCACCTTATGATGCGATGTCCTCGTTTCATTGACCCAACAACCTTCCTCTGGTGGTCATGGTATAACACTTTGCTCTGTACTGCACATCATCATGCTCATACTAAATATTAGAGGTGGCCCCCACCATGTAGACCATAATTATGCTTTGATATCAGCTGTAATGACTAGTGTGCAATTGACCTTCTTAACCCTTAGTCTTACCCCCATGACTCAAAAAGTTAAACTCGGAGTTATACAATTGCTTGTCGCATTATATATTACACAATCCTCCCCTTCCCCACCGATGTGAGACAAGGGTTTCACAGAGCCCGACACCCTTTTTTTCTACCGCACATGCTTGTGATGCCCTAGCACTCGATACTAGACTCCACAAAAATGTCATTCAATAATTTACCCTTTTCCCACATTATGCTGTGATTACAATAGTAAGGATTGTTTGAAAACGACTAATATACTTGTTGGATTGATGTGTAATTTCACGTGCATTACCCGCGTTCATTGCCTACCAGTCAATTACGTGTAGCACGTGAAATAAAGACCTGATCCAGTAATCTCGAAGCACCTTGTTAAGGAGGAAAAGTGGAAAACTACGAGGCATAAAATTATGACCACAAAAATAAATAAATAAATAAAGCCCAAAAAAATTTCAAACAAGACAGATTGATTTGTTTTTTCAAGTTTGATCCATCTTTCTTTCTTTTTTTTAATTTGTCGGTTTTGCCCTCTTTGGGAACGAGTTCCTTCAGTGTTAAAATTGTGTTTTTCTCCAAAGTAAAAGCTTTACAAATTTGGTTAAGCAATGCAACGCAACGCAACAACAAACTTACGTGTGTACATTCAGACACGCCTATGTATAGATTATTGGATGCATGTGAACTCCTCATTATTTTAAAGGATCGAATGTATAGAATCATTTGGAAAACAAGACCTTATAGTGCAGGGATGCATCAACAAGAATGTATTGCAGTATCTCATCCGTTTAAATGTTTGTTCAATGGTACAAGTTATTGAGATGGACTGACGAGATGCTGCACTACACCCTTGTACGCACCCCTGCACCACAAGCCCACGGGTATGAAATGCTGCACTACACCTTTTTGTATGCAACCTTGCACCACTAGTCCACGGATACGATTGGAATGTTGCATGACACTCCAGTATGCAGCCCTGTACCATAGGTCCAAGTAGGGTCATAAATCAATCGAGCAGCTCGCGAGTTCGGCTCGTTAACGCTTGACTCGGCTCTTTTAGTAAACGAGCTGAGCTCGAGCTCGAATTCTAAACAAGTTGTCGTCAGACAAAAACTCTGATTGATTAAAGAGTCTAGTTTAGTAAATGACTAAATTCAATTCATTAAGGCTCAATCCGAGATTGAATTCAAATTTTGGCACGAGCGAGTTTGACAAAGCTCGGGTCGACTCGTTTACAGGTTCCATCTCCATCTGTTTATGCAGGACTTCCCTGTGTTTTTCCCGGGAACTCACCCTTTTCTCGAACCGTACGGGCGAGGTTAAAAAACGGTAAATACTCGAAATAAAAGGTCATCCTCGTCCTTTCTCTGTTGTTTCCTTCCAACCCGGTCCCAAATTTCGGGAGCAGTTCCTGTCCAGTTTTATTAGGGTCCAGTCCGGTCCAGTTTTGGGCCGTTGTGGGCCCATTCCGGGCCCACAACAATGATCGGAATCGTTCATTTTGTAGAGCTCGTCGAATATGTCATCTATGCCAAAAATTAGCTTGATCAAACATCAATAGGTACATGGATGAAACAGATTTGCACAAGAAAAAATCAATGACAAAAATTATGTTGAAATTAATAATTGCCCATTTTTTTCTTGTACAAATCTATTTTGTCATGTACCTATTGATGTTCGATCAAGCTAATTTTTGGCATGGATAACATACTCGACGAGCTCTACAAAATGAACGATTCCGATCATTGTTGTGGGCCCAGGATGGGCCCACAACGGCCCAAAACTGGACCGGACTGGACCCTAATAAAACTGGACAGGAACTGCTCCCCCAAATTTCATTTCCTTCCCCCATTTTTTCACACCAGATCTTTTATATATCGACGACAAAAAGTCTTCGGCAGACGAATCTACCTCCTCTCTCTCTACCAAAAAAATTCTCATTCCAATAGTTTTGTCGATTCCTCTCCTTTCTTCGTCCCTAAGTTCCCTAAAAAGTTCAATCCTTTCGCCAAAACCCAAACAATTCGATCAAACTACTTCATTTCCTCCCAATCAAATCGCCCGAGTATGCTTAATCGAAGCTTCAAGCCGCCAAATGGTAATCTCCTTCGATTTCCTCCATTTTATGTTTTTAAATTTACGTTTTGCGTTTCTTAGTAAGGTAAATAGTATTTGATTGTTTTGGATGATGCTTTGTCGTTTCGTATGTATGTGTTTATTTATCGATTAGTCGGGTTGCGCATAATTTTGCTAGTGTATGTCGGTATATTGATCATCACTTGATTTTGTGCTCAAAGATTGATTCTTGAGGATGATAGTTGGATTGCGCGTAAACTGCCCTGGACCAAAAAAAAAAAAAAATCGATTTTGCTGGGTTCTTGTGTGTGTTGGTCAATTATAATGATCACCTCTTGATTTTGTTGCTAAAAGATTGATTGTTGAGGATGATAGTTGGATAACTATAGGGATACATTTTGTGTCTATATATGAAGATATAGATATCATTATGTGTTTATTGTGTGGACTCAATTGTTAATGCAGCAAAATGTCGTCGAAGCTTGCGATGTCGTGGTGTTGTGTATGTAGTTAATTTTATTGATCATCACTTAATTTGTGTTTTATGTGGTTAATTCTATGTATGTATGCGTATCTGTGTGTTTGTTTGTGTGGACTCAATTGTTGATGCAACGAAACGTCGTTGATGCTTGCGATGTCGTGGTGTTGTGTATGTTGGTTAATTTTATTGATCATCACTTGATTTTGTTGTTGAAAGATCTGATTCTTTAGGATAATAGTTGGATATATATGGAGTTACATTTTATCTATATATGTATGATATGCGTATCTCCATGTGTTTATTTGTGTGGACTGAATTTTGATGCAGCAAAACGTCGTTGAAGCTTGCGACGTCGCGGTTGAAGCTGTTGAAGAACAAAAAGGAAGTTCAATTGAAGCAGATGAAGAAGGAATTGGCTCAATTGCTAGAATCTGGCAGGAGCAGACTGCCAGAATTAGGGTAAGGTTTTTATCCATTAAATTTAAACTGCTTTGTTATATATTTATGTGAGTTTTGCCTGGTTGAACAATATTCATGTATCCTGAATAGCTATGTTCTTGATTGATGATGATAAATTTTTGAGATGTACGAAGAAACTATCTGCTGATATGATAATCATCAAGATTGTGGCATGACATGAAGATATGGGCTAGC